>JAMPIV010001578.1:0-47500 GCA_024509875.1 Oreohelix idahoensis
AGAAACTATAGATTACACATCCTGGGGATAAGCGAGAGCAGATGGACAGGGGCAGGAAAAGTTAAAAACAGCAACAGGAGAAACAGTACTTTACTCTGGAAGAGAGGATGGACAGCACAGTGAAGGCGTAGCCATTATTCTACAGAAAGGGATAGAAAGGACATTACTGGAATGGAAACCCATCAACAACAGACTGATACGATTGAGATTGAGAGGGAGATTCACCAACACTACAATAATACAATGCTACGACCAACGAATGATAGCGATGAGGAGGTCAAGGATGAATTCTATCAACAACTGCAGAAAGAAATGGAAGACACACCTAGATATGATCTTGTTATAGTAATGGGAGACCTCAATGCGAAAGTTGGTACACACAATACATATAATGAAAGAACAATGGGGAAATGCGGCAGCGGAATAGCAAACGAAAATGGGGATAAGCTAATAAGTTTCTGTAGCATTAACAACCTGGTCATTGGAGAAACACTTTTCCCACATAAGGAAATTCACAAGTTAACATGGGAATCACCAAATGGTCGGGACAGAAACCAGATAGACCACATCATGGTTAACGGTAGATGGAGACATGCATTACAAGATGTGAAGGTAAGAAGAGGTGCAGATGTGGGAAGCGATCACCATTTAGTAGTTGCAAAACTGAAAGTGAAACTAAGAAGGGCTGGACCAACTGTAACTACACAGAAAAGGTTTGACATCAGCAAATTGAAGGACCCCCTTACCAGAAAAGCTTTTGCGGCCGACATTAAGAAACGATATCAATTTGCCAAAAGCCAGGAAAAGACATTGACTGATGATATAGACCAGAATTTTAACACCATTTCAACAATATATAAGGAAAGTAGCAAATCATGCTTAGGATTCCAGGAAAGGAAGAAGCAAGACTGGATAACACCAGAAACACTAAACACCATAAAGATGAGAAAGGAAATGAAAAGAAAGAAAACAGAAGCGAAGTCCCCCAGGTTAAAGCAACTATATAGCGAACAGTACAGTCAACTGGACAGGGAAGTTAAACGCCAAACCCGAGCCAACAAAAGGAATTTCCTAGACGATCTTGCAAAACAGGCAGAAGAGGCAGCACTGAGAAATGAACAAAGCACAGTATACAAAATAACTAAATTCATCAGCGAAAAACAAGGTGCAAACAATATTACATTAGTAAGAGATAAGCAAGGAAATCTCATCAAGACAGCAGAGGGACAGGAAACAAGATGGGCAGAGCACTTCAGAGAAACTCTGAACAAGGAAATACCAGAGACACAATTGAATGTTCCTGAGGCTGAAAACGATCTAGATGTAAATACAGACATTCCACGAAAAGAAGAAATCATCACAGCAATCAAAGGGTTAAAGAACGGTAAAGCTCCGGGCCATGATAACTTAAATGCAGAGCTATTTAAGACAGACCCTGAGCTAGCAGCAGAACTATTAGAACCACTATTTGCACAAGTGTGGAAAACGGGACAACACCATCAGAGTGGAACAAAGGAATAATTGTCAAATTGCCCAAGAAGGGAGATCTTTCAGACTGCAATAATTGGAGAGGAATCACTCTTCTCTCAGTTCCCAGCAAAATACTAGGCAGGATAATTATACAGAGAATTTCAAAGGCAGTAGACTACAAACTGAGGAAAGAACAAGCAGGATTTAGAAAGAACAGAAGATGTGTAGACCATATATTCACTCTCAGGAACATTATAGAGCAGTGCTCAGAATGGCAAAGACAGCTTTACATAAATTTTGTTGATTTTGAAAAGGCTTTTGACAGCATACATAGGGACAGTTTATGGAAAATACTGAGGGCTTATGGAATTCCAAGCTGCATAGTGTCAATCAAAAAAGCCTCTATGCCAACTTTACGTGTAGTGTTGGGCAGAGCAACCTAACCTTCGAGGTGAAGACAGGAGTACGACAGGGATGCCCCTTATCAACCACTCTATTTTTTAACAGTCATAGACTGGGTGATGCGCCAGACAACAGAGGGCAGTCCAAGAGGAATAAGATGGACTACATTTTCAACATTGGAAGATCTGGAATATGCAGATGACATTGCACTGCTGGCACATTCACATCAACACATCCAGGAAAAAACGGATAGACTTAATAAATTTAGCCAGCAGGTGGGCTTGAACATCAATTTAAAGAAGTCTGAGGTCATGACGCTCAATGTGAGCAACCCTGAGCCCATATCAGTAAGGAATCAGCAACTGGTACAGACAGATATCCCTTCACATACCTAGGAAGCATAGTAACACCAGACGGTGGGGCAGGCAAAGACATCAACATCAGAATGAATAAGGCAAGAACAGCCTTCTTTAGCCTAAATAACATCTGGAAGTCCTCCCAATACAGCACAAGCACAAAATTAAGATTATACCAGAGCTGCGTGCTTTCTGTGCTTCTCTATGGTGCGGAATGCTGGAGAGTCACAGAGAAGGAAATGTCAAAATTGTCCTCTTTTCACACAACATGCCTAAGAAAAATTCACCGAATCTTTTGGCCAAATACCATCACCAACCAAGATCTGCTTACTCGTAGCAAGCAAGAGGACATGCATACCATCATAGCTGGCAGACGCTGGAGCTGGGTTGGTCATGTCCTCAGAAGAGACCCCGATGCCATCACAAGAACAGCTATGCTTTGGACCCCTGAAGGAAAGCGAAAGAGAGGCCGACCAAAAAACAACTTGGCGGAGGACTGTGGAGGCTGAGATGCAAAGAATGAACCAGAGTTGGGGCACTGTACGAAGGATGGTCACCGACCGTGCAAAGTGGAATCAATTTGTTGTTGCCCTACAAGACGCCACTAGGCGTGATGGCCACTGACTGCTTTGACGGTCGGCGGTTAAGGATCGAAGAAGAATAGAAGAATTAAACAAAGGTTGTCCCAGGCCAGTGATTCCGCAGAACATCCGCCGTCAGAGGAATTAACTATAATTTTCCAGTTAATCCCCAGAGGAATAGTGGTGATTTCTATTAATCTTTCACTGTGTATACTCAAGAGTTTAATTCTTCTGAGAGATTAAAAGATTGGTGGGTGGACAACGACAAGATGCGCCTGTTAAGCTTCCAACTCAGTGTACTTAGCAGAGGCATTTTGTTCTTTCTATTTTGTCCAAACGGTCGTGGTTACAAGCCATCAGACGATTTGCGGTACTAGCGCCGCTAGTGTGAGAGAAAAGCACCACCCTAACCGCCTACAGTGGAAGAGAGTGTGGAGAAGGCTTTCGCCATCACATAATTGATGAACCACAGCTGCAGGACTCAGCTAGAGTTAAGTTTCTGGTAAAATAGGCAAAAGCAACGGACTTTTGAAAAATCCTCACCTACGTCTCCGTGACGAAAACTTATATCTAAATTTCACCAATCGTTCTATATTTATTTTAACTGTTAAAGACTAATTCGTTATTAAAGTTGTTACATGTTGTTTTTAAAATAAACAATCATAGTCGCTTCAGTTTTATATGTATGAAAGCAAACGTACGAGCCAGAATATTTAACATAAATAGATAAATACCTAGACATAAATTAACCTCTAAACAGAACTATACATTATAAGAGGGATTTCGTTAGATTACACTAACTGGGGGCTTGAACGGGCTAAACCATTGCTTAAATCCTTCACAAAAGACGACGGACCAGATATAATGCGTTAACAATTGATCAGCCCAATGCAACTTTGTTCGTGACTTCTGGAAACATCTTGAGAAATCTACATTAAGGTAGAAGTGTCATTAACCTTCGATCTACATCTCTGCCAAGAGTAATCTTGTGCGCAGGTAGATACATTGGAAGCCAATATTAGATACTCTTGAGTTTTGGTCACTGTTTGACCACTACTGCAAAGCAGGGGATGCAATCCGTGACAATGCTAAGCAGGGCTCCAATCGTTTCAAACACGCGTGTTTAGGTGGGGTAATTTCAAAATTATTTCCGACTGAAATTCTGTGCGTAATGCTCATATATGGCAATAAAACATCTGATTGCCTCCTCTCGAAATGACTACAAATACAACATCTTACTATTATCTCAAGTAATATGTTCGTAATAAGTCGTACATGAAACAATTATGTCATTCCTGTGCGCTGACAAATACGTTATCTCCCCGTAGTGGCTAACAAACTTTCAGCGCATTACTTTCTTGGCGAAGAATGCACCCTGGCCTTATCAGCGATTAAACAACAGCGCTGGGCGATTTTAGTGTTAATCTGTAGTCTGATGTCGGCCACACCCGAGATTAACCAACATGGTTGTCGGTTAATATTGCATTGCCTGTCTACTCTCTCAGCAGGAATGGTCAGGTAAACAGACAAGACGAATTTTTGCTGAGAGAAGTGTAAGAATGTTTGAAAATACAAAAAATCTGTTACAAAGCAGAGAAAGAAAAAGGTACTGTTAAGTTATAATTTCGCGTGGGAGTTAAATGTTTTAGATCCTCACACGAGAATCTAGTATAGACGCACTTTGTAGTGTATCTAATTTCATTGTATGTATTATCATTTGCGTGCTACCGCGCACGATGTTGGAACGGGATGACGCGTTTGTCGCGGCGAGCTGTTGCCATACAGCAATGATGCTTGAGGCAGAGCCCGACATTAGCCGTCTAAGAAAGACGTGTTTTTGACGCACTTGCCTAGGTCTAAGGGAAGACATGCAGTTGATATTATTATAATTATTTTAAAGACGAAGAAGCCATTCTTGAAGCATCCTACCAAGAATCGTTCCAGAATATATATTTAGCTAAAAAAACAGCTCGTTTTTTAAGTGTCTCACCTCAGACGCTTGACCTCCTGCAATGTTATGGCAGAGCTTTGGCTGAACCCAATGTGTCCAGCCGCTAGTGCGACCCTCTGATATCAGGAAGGGATTGATATTATAAAGTAATATATATCTACGTTAGGAAGAAGAACTGATTCCATTCGACAGTACCATGTATTCTGTCAAACCATTAACCGAGAAGGCATAACGACCAGTGAAGTCAGTTAATGGCCATATTGCCTGTTATCTATGCCAGTGCTTATTTGATGATGTACTTTGCCATGAACTATGCTGATGCTGCTATACCTGCCTATGATATCGATGTTCTTGTCTTCAATAAATCGTATTGTCAGTGATGTCAAACAATGGGCCCAGCCTGCTTGACTTACCAGTTGGTCAATCTTATGACCCAGTCGTTGCTGTTGTGTTGGTATTGTCTTCATCATCCTTAACGAATTAACGGCCTACAAACATTCGCTTAATCATAAATACGTCGGCCACTGACAGTAAGCCCGACAGGCCAGTAACCACCATAAATCACAAGGTAACAGGTACCGACCACTGAAAAGCATGTAATTAGTCAGTACAACAAATGTCACTGATTACTGCTGTAGTGAAGAAGAGATCGACAAAATAATGTCACAACTGGAGCTACATTGTCAATGGAGACTGGAGATATACTGTCAATGAAGACATCCAGAAGACTAGTATTTTACTAGCTAATTAATAGCTGCATTAATTAGAATGTGTTTGAATATTTTATGCAGACAGCATTAGGTAAATGTTGTCAACAAATACATTCCAAGACTTCTTGTTTATGGCTCTCTCTTCAATCTCCCCTAAGGTCTATGAAGTTGTTTGTAATCTTTTGGGGGTTTAAAGTTTCTAGAACGTGGGATGTAGCCATTTCCAGACCCAACCCTCCTTTGTTTCCTTCGACGGCATGCCTGGAAGTTTACTGCACTTTCTTGTTCACATGTCGAGCCACTCTCGAAAGTTTCATACTTGTTACTTGCAGAAGACTCCATGAGAGAAGCAGCGTGTCTTTCTCCGACCCAGTAAAGTGAGAAACTGTACGGTGACGACAGAAGCCTGAGACGGACTGCCAGCTTTTATAAGAGATATATGTGTGATTATTAGAGAGCGAAGGACGCAGAAGAAGAACTTGCAGACGATATCTATGGTCAGGAAATTTGACTATTGAGTTATGACCGAACTGATAGCGTCAAAACCCGTAAGATAAAAATGTTCATTAAAAAGGTGAGAAGTGAAAAGAAACGAAAACTTGAAGAGAGGTTTTGTGATTGCAGAAGGCAATGATGCGAAATAAGCAACTTAAATAATAAACAAGAATTGCTTTAAATAGAGCTCTGTATAACATATTTATTTTCGTGCTCCACTTTTAACAAATTGAAAAAAACAAATTAGCCTAATGCTAGCAAGCATAAACATTGATAAGAAAATCCACAGAATGATTAAAGACTATTATGGGCAATAAATGTAGTTATACGATCTAATAACACTGACAAACAACATTTTTCTTTCTTATATAAGAATAAGTGTTCTTAGGTCCGTTTCTTGCACTGATTTCAAATCTGAAATCCGTTTATCTCTATCACATCGGGTTCTTAAGATATTTGTGAATAAATGTATTTTTGGGAAACCGTTATTTGCTCCATTTCATTTTTACTATATAACTTATTAAAAATTAATAAAATGCAAAATAATTCTACTTTTTATACTGCTAAAAGATGCATGACATATGTTACGCTATTTTTCAAATAGTTACTGTATTTTTAAATATTTCTGAGCGAAATATGGCTTCTAGAAGTTGTAGACATTCGGCTGATCTGTTCTGTTACGTGTGCGGATATTTTACCGATCGTGTTCACCAGAAAAACTTTACACCATAACTAAAGAAAGCATATGAACTTTATTTCGATTCAAAAGTTGATGATGTAAATAAATCTTGGAAGCCAAATGCAGTTTGTTCGACTTGTGCAAATACATTGGCAGGTTGGTTACGAAAATCGCCAAAGCATAAGTCGATGCCTTTTAGAGTGCCAATAATATGACGTAAACCGACAAATCACGCTACTGATTGTTACTTCTGCTTGACAAATATCCATTGTTTCACTTTTAAAACTAGAAAGTCTGTGGTTTATCCAAACATTGAATCGGTTTCGAAACCAGTGCCTCATGATCCAATCACGTGTCCGATCCCAGTTCCAACAGAACAATATCCGTTGGACGTGAATGAACCATCAGAAAGTGATAGTTTACCTGCTTTAGAAGCTAATTCTGACTCGGATTATATACCGGTGAATGATGGTGTTCACTTTACCATTCAGAACTTTCAGATCTAATACGTGATATCGCTCTTACCAAAGGACAAGCGGAATTACTTGGTTCGCGACTCAAAGAATGGAATCTTTTAGCGCCCAATATTCCGATATCTAAATTTCGTCATAGACACAGAGAACTTGTTCAATACTTTGAGATGGATGATGACATTTGCTATTGCAAAGATGTAAACGGTCTAATGGTGCACCTCGGTCATGAGCACATAGTCAACGAATGGCGACTTTTCATCGACTCTTCCAAGACTAGTCTAAAAGCCGTGTTATTGCATAACGGACATTTATTTTCATCAATTCCAGTCGCCTACTCTGTTCATATGAAAGAAACTTATGACAATATGGCTATACTTTTGGCAAAAATAAAGTACAATGACTACCAATGGCGGATTTGTGGAGACCTAAAGGTCATTGCAATTCTCACGGGAATGCAGACTGGGTATACTAAATTTTGTTGCTTCCTATGTGAATGGGACAGCCGCAACAGACAGGAACATTATGCAAGAAAGGTGTGGCCTATCAGGGATCGTATGCAGCTCGGGCATAAAAATGTAATACTCGAGTCATTAGTTAACAAAGACAGCATCATTTTACCACCGTTACATATAAAGTTGGGGCTCATGAAGAATTTCGTAAAAGCATTAGATAAAACGAGCAAAGTTTTCACTTATCTTCGAGAAAAGTTTCCGCAAGTTAACGATGCAAAGATAAAGGAAGGTATCTTTGTAGGACCTCAGATTAGGAAAGTTATTGCAGACAAACAATTCGAGAACTTGTTACATGGTAGTGAACTTCGCGCATGGTTGGCATTCAAATCGATCGTCGATAACTTTCTGGGAAATCACAAATCTGTCGACTATGTGCATATTGTTAAGCAGTGCATAGATGCATACAGAAATATGGGCTGTAACATGTCCCTCAAAATCCATTTGCTCGATTCGCATCTTTACTTTTTCCCTGACAACCTTGGCGAAGTCAGCGATGAACATGGAGAACGATTCCATCAAGATATCGACGTAATGGAGTCACATTATCAAGGACGGTGGAGTGTGACCATGCTTGCCGATTATTGTTGGATGCTTCACCGACGAAAGTCGACTGCAAAGAAATTCAAGCCTACATAACTGTTATACTTCTTGTACGAATGATGTTGAAATACTGTATGCGTTGTTAAAAAACTTCAATTGTGTATTTCTAGAGATCCCGACCTGATAGAGAAAAACGGTTTGCAGATTTAAAAACAGCGCATTAAAATTGACCAGAAAAACATAGAAATGTTAGAAAAAAAAAAAAAAATTTTGTGTTAGCCAGTGTAATCAGAGACTTTTCTGGCAAAAGAAGAGCAAAATAGAAGAGACGGCAAAGAAAAGTGCTACTTTATTTAACAAAAGGATAATCTGTAGTCTGATGTCGGCCACACCCGAGATTAACCAACATGGTTGTCGGTTAATATTGCATTACCTGTCTACTCTCTCAGCAGGGATGGTCAAGTAAACAGACAAGACACATTCTTGCTGAGAGAAGTGTAAGAATGTTTGAAAATACAAAATATCTGTTACATAGCAGAGAAAGAAAAAGGTACCAACCACTGAAAGCATGTAATTAGTCAGTACAACAAATGTCACTGATTACTGCCGTAGTGAAGCAGAGATCGACCTAAATAATGTCACAACTGGAGATTCATTGTCAATGGAGACTGGATATACTGTCAATGAAGACATCCAGAAACTAGTATTTTACTAGCTAATGAATAGCTGCATTAATCAGAATGTGTTGGAATATTTTATGCAGACAGCATTAGGACATTGTCGACCAGAAAAATCAATGACAGAC
This sequence comes from Oreohelix idahoensis, assembly GCA_024509875.1. Lineage (NCBI taxonomy): Eukaryota > Metazoa > Mollusca > Gastropoda > Stylommatophora > Oreohelicidae > Oreohelix > Oreohelix idahoensis. The sequence continues at coordinate 8,975 of JAMPIV010001578.1, forward strand.
TGCAGTAAACTACATCATTACAAGGAAGCTATCAAACGTAGAGACAGACAATTAATTATATGCCTTGTCAAGCTCCTGTTTGTCTATCTTTATTTGATATCGTACTTCCCAATCAGGAAATCGTTGTGAACTATTATTCTTATGCTATAATAGAAAGTGTTCGATATCTCGTGTTTGTGAAAAAATTTCACGACTTTGATCTTAACACGCTGCGTGGGCATGCATTTGTTCCAGGTTACAGGGGACAGATGTCAACAGATAACGGTTTTTCATGTCTAATTTATTAGGTATGTTCTTCGCTTTTGATCAGCCATCTACAACCTTTTCTGTGCCCATGACATGTGGAGTATTTCAGGTACACTACTTCATTGTGAACCAAGTACTTACAAGGCTTTGATTGTTGTCACCATAATTCTGTAGTTAATGTCTAGGCTGTTCCTGGACTCAATCAAGAGCCCAGGATATCTAGATAGAATGTTGTTTCTCTTCATCATGGGATTTTAATATAGTTTTGTGATGCTGATTTAGAGCTCAGTTAACCTTTGAAAAGTCTTATCGTGTTATCACTTCTCACCAAATTACCTCTTTTAGGACGTATGTTTTTACACGTTTGACGCAAGTAATTTTCTGAGCTTTGAGTTTTCATTTAGTAGCAAAGTTTAAGGGCCATTCCTCTCCAAGATGTGTTGTTGTTTTTAATACAGTAATGTTATTCATAAGTGTAAACGAAACTGAGTGATGATTAATAAAATATAAAATTGGGACAAAATTAATCAGAAACATGGTCCAAATATACCGGCCCCGAATAACTGGTCTTCAGTTGCGAGCAGGTGGAATAAACTAGCCCCTAATATTATTAAGGTAAGAAGGTGGGGATGGATAGGACATATACTCAGAAGAGAACAATCCAGCATAGCCAGAGGTGTCCTTGACTGGAACCCACAAGGGAAAAGAAGAGTTGGGAGGTCAATGAGAACTTGAAGAAGTACTGTTGAAGAGGAGGCTAAGGAAATTGGAATGACTTTGGCACAGCTGAAAAAGACAGCCCAGAATAGAAATCGACAGAGAGCAACGGGTTTCAGCTCTATGTTCCACGGTGAACGAAAAGGATTGATGATGATGAATACTGGTCTCTTGTTCTCTAAGGGTTAATACTTTTGTCCTGTTTTACTGTTTATTACTTGCGTTTGGCAACGTTTCATTATTGACCAATATTTTTTACCTTGACGACAGAAGCCTGAGACGGACTGCCAGCTTTTATAAGAGATATATGTGTGATTATTTGAGAGCGAAGGACGCAGAAGAAGAACTTGCAGACGATATCTATGGTCAGGAAATATGACTACCGAGTTATGACCGAACTGATAGCGTCAAAACCCGTAAGAACAAAATGTTCATTAAAAAGATGAGAAGTGAAATGAAACGAAAACATGAAGAGAGGTTTTGAGTTTGCAGAAGGCAATGATGCAAAATAAGCAACTTAAATAATAAACATGAATTGCTTTAATTAGAGCTCTGTATAACATATTTATTTTCGTGCTCCACTTTTGTCGCAGAGAGATTTATGATTAATAAATTTCTATATCTTTTCTTTATTCTACCCGTGTCTTCTACATTATTATCGCTCTTTTATCCTATTTTCGCATTCGTTTGATTGTGAAAATATAACCTTCGCCTGTCTCTTTTCTTATTTAACAACGCATTTTTTATTGCTGTTAAGTTAGTCCTAGATGAGACCGAATAGTGTGAAATTCGTTCTCGACAGACATAAGGTGGCACACAATCGTCACATTTTCATCTGACACGACGCATTTAGGGTAGATTTCTCGGCGATTGGTGTAACGTGACACACATGCATCGCTCAGAGATGACCATAGTTAGCAATAGGTGTGAAGATGCGCATTGTCAGTTTATGGCCGGCGTCTGAGTTAATGTGAAGTGTTAAGACGGGAACTATTTCGGGTTTTCGAGAATTACGAAATCATTTCTTTTCATAAGATATAAACCCCAGTAGTTAGACTTCATGCATTTGTCGTAAAATACAATCTGTATGTACAACACGCCCACATATGGTCTCGCAAAATTCCCCCAGTTGTAAGACTAGTGACCACTTTTATAAGAATAAAATAACATATAAAGATATTGATGTAAACCTTTATGAAACGTGAGCTGCTGTGTTCTGCAGCCCTTGTACTTTGAGTTTTGCACCTGTAACTGAATCTTTGGATATCGATTTGTAAGGATTTATGCTATAAGTTACTGCTTTCTACAGCCTATTGAGAGTTGCGATGTACGCAGGCTTTTTTTTGGATGAGTATTGTTGCTGTATTACTACGAAATGAACTTACTTATCTGATGCGTCATGTTTATGCTGTGAACTGTGTTACCATGATGTCTACGTGACTGTGGTGTTAATAAACTGTGTGGAACGTTATACTAGTTCCTACATTTTCTGATCCTACGTTACAGTGGTGTGTGATCGAAGTGTGTATAGGTATTCCAGAACCTAATTACGACATTCGCACTTACAGCTATACATATTTACACACCTATCGGCCACCCGTAAGCCCAACCACAAGCTGATTGCCTTCATCAGCCGTAATATAACTTTGTCTTCCTACACCACTTACGTATCCTTAACATATATCCTCCACCTAAGTCTCCAGGAAGACAACTTTAATCCTGATCTAAAATTCTTCACCATTTCATCGTTATTTTAACCTGTTAAAATTAACTGATTATTAAATTTGTTATATGTTACCGGGTATGTTAAAACATAGCTGATTCAGTTATTATAGGTATGAAAGCAAACGTGTGAGCAAGATTATTTTATATAGTAACATATCTACACATATATTTACATTTATAGGACAAATACCTATACAGGGAATTTCGCTGGCTTTACACCAGCTGGGGGCTTGAATGGGCAAAAACCATCCTTCACAAAAGGCGGCGAACACATATACGTTAACAATTGCTCAACCCTATGCCGCATTGTTCTTGACCGCTGAATTATCTTGTGAATAGTGCCTTGAGGTAAAAGCGTCATTACCCTTCTATCTATATCTCTGCCAAGAGTAATCTTGTGTGAAGGTAGACACCTTTGACGATCCATTTTAGATACTCTTGAGTCTTGGCCACACACTACTGCAAAGCAGGGAAGGCAATCCGTGACAGGCAGTATATTCTACTTCTTCCTCGTTCGTCCTGAAAAGGCTTGCAATATAATACATTTATATTCTTATTATGTTCGCAAATATTTTGGAAGCAAAGTATTTCCTTTTTTAAGTGCTTAAGGAGAAGTCATTTTTGGGTTGCTTCCCTTGAAAATAGTTCTGTCATCTTCGATCGGACTCCGCAGACGACTCTAGGCCTACTGCGATTTATTCTGTGGCTGGGTAGGAATAGATTGTTCTTGCTTCAGTATATCTATGGCCTGAATTTATACGTAGTGTTTGTATGAGTAGGACGAGTCTGTCTTATATATGGATATCTTTGCATTTCTAAGTCGAACTAATTTGGTTGTCGCTAGAAAAGGTCAAAGGCTATGCAGCGGAAGTATCGCTAGCAAGGGGTGTGATCCATGGCTGTCATCCTGTGAGGATGCCGAGTTTTGTTGTAGCAGGCTTTTTTGCCGAAATAGTGATCTATATATGGATGGGGAAAAGTGATAATCATTTAGACATGTTGTATGTACTTTACCCCAGTGTTTATTCTCTTTTGCCAAGGAATGGCAAAGTTATATTTCGCATAAAAAAGGTAAAACCACAATTTATTGTGAACTTGGGCTTCGCCATCGTTGTTGATAAGCAGATGCACAGTGGTACTTTTAAAAAGAATATCCATTCAAAGGAAGAAGACATTCCTATGTATCAGCACTAGATTGTATGATATTATTCAATTACCTCTATGAGAGAAGCTATGAAGAAATGAGGACATTTAATGAATGACTAATTTTGGTCTATATTCTATAGTGAGTGAAGCTCACGAGAGAGAGAACAGCCATGTTGAAATTCATATACTTTGTATTTATCGAGTGAGAAAAAGGGATGCCTGTACTATCGCTCGATGAACCAAGAGATCACTGCTACGTGTGAGAACCCATGTCTGGGATTCCTATATTATGAAATATATATATATATTGAACTTTACGTGAAGGAATATTCGCTAGACGAGGTTAGGTCTAGGAGCCTTCCTATATATTGGTTTTGGTCTGACGTGCCCAGTCAGTAAAGCCAGATGATTTACATGATGGAACGCTGAATGCTTATTTACGAATGCTCCATTATGATATTTGCCAAGCATGAATGCTAACTTAAGATGATATTCCTGTGATCAACATTATGCTGTCTATGTCGACATTTGTTCCTGTAACCATACACGTACTGTCCAAGTGTGCGTCCCATTAAATGTTATAAAAAGACCACCGTAGTTCCAGTACTTCTTGAATTCGAACAGTGTGAGTATGAGTGATGTACTACCAACCTGTCAACTCTATCGAATCATTCTACCATTCGCGTACTGACATTCAGATACACACTCATTGTTTACACTCACATTCTTGTCGGAGCCTCATCACGTTCCAGGACAAGATGACCTGTATGACCAAAACTGTGCTGGGTTTGATGAGTTGACAATCGTTACACTTTACTACACCAGTTCCAACATCTACATTTATCCACTGGTGGACATTCACATCATTTAGCAAATAAAGCATGATTCAACAACTAGTAGCCAGTATGAGTTAACAACTACACAAAGAGTTTAACAACTGGTGTGCCAGCTTCCTGGGTCAACCTGCACAGTGACCATATTGAGAAGTAAACTACTGAGACCAGACGTTCCTTGGGGTCTGTTACGACACACAAATACATCAACAGTACAACTCTACAGTGATGTCAGCGTGACCTGTCCTGTCGAGAGTATGCAGTAACTAGGTCAGGGTTTGTTGACATTTGGTTCATTGGACATTTGCCATACAACTGACAGTGTTACACAGCAAGCTTGGTTGAAACATAGAACATTACACATCAGGACTGGAGAATATTTGACAGTGTTTGCGAAAGAAAATGTTATTGAACTGAGAAGTCCTACATTGATTGTTATCATTCAAATCAACGATGGAGCTTCTATTTCTGTGTTGAATTTAAAATAATTAGACCAGAAGTATTTGTTTAATAAAGTACCACAGTACTGTACTATTAGGCAGTGTAACTGAGCCTTCATTCCAACACATTCTTTCTGCAACACTCTATTTACATCATATTGCCATACTATTTATGCATTTATGTATTTATGTTTAACTATTTATATGTGATATTTGTTTGTATCCAGCGGGTTGTTGTTTCGGTTGGGCGGTGTCACACAGCAGAGTATCCCACGTAATAGAGGGTCTGATGTGTGCGTTTCTATAGGTGCAATTTTCTTTATTGAAAATTTGCTGCGACAGCTGTTGCTATTAGTGTTAGCTGTGAAGTCTGTACTCATTGTTGTTTTTGTAATATTCCTCTGTTCTTTAGTTTGTTTTGATTTGTTTGTAATTTGTTGGTCTACCCTATTCTATCTTTCAGTTCTATTCTCAATTTATATTTATATACTGTGGCGTTATTTGTATTTGTTATCCTCGTGCGGTTTATCTTTTATTGTTTTTCCCATTTGATTTATTTCATTTCCGCAAATGTTTTCATGTTCTTCTGTATAACTGTTTTGTTTTGTGCCTGATCGACATACACTATTTAAAATATAGTTGATCATATAAATTGATGTACAAGAATCAACTGATAGTTAATTGCTATTACTAAAGGTACACAGTTGATGACATAAAACACTATTTCTGGTGCACTGCACTTATATTATAGAGTGAACCAGCAACTTATAGCTGTTATTATATAAGGATTTATACAAGACCTTTGTAAGGCTTGTTTCCCACAGTGATTGGGATAGTTAAGTACTATTTTTCCACAGGTTAATAAGTTATCATACAAGGTCTTTGATTAAGACTAAGAAAGTGAATTTATTTACTTTTGCAAATTACTGATCTTATTAGACAAGATGTCTACCTTAGATTATTTTATCACACAAGGCAGGGCTCTTGATATGACTGGTCAGCAATTAGAACAATGGGCAGTTGCTCAATATGACAAAGCATTAGCTGCAGAAGAGAGAAAACTTGCTGCTGCTGCTGAAGAAAGAAAAGCATTGATTGAAGAAAAGAAATTAGCAGCTGAGGAAAAAAAATTACAAAGAGAGGATGAACAAAAGAAATTGCAGATACAGACTGATGAAAAAAGATTCCAGATGGAAATGGAAAAAGAGAAAAGAAAGGATGAAGCTACAGCAGAAGAGAGAAAATTACAAGCTGAAGCTCAAGAAAAAAAAGCAATAAGAGAACATGAACACCAAAAAGAACTTTTAGCATTTGAGTTAGAAAAGTTAAAGTTAACAAACATAAGTAATGTTAATCAAGCATCTAGTGGTAATGGTAAACCCTTTACTTACAAGGTCAAGGTACCAGCGTTCAACCCTTCCAGTGATGACATAACATTCTGGCTAAACAGATTTGAACGCTCGTGTCGAGCACATAATGTGGACAAATCACAATATGCTAACCAGTTATCAGAAAATCTGAAAGGTGATTCTCTGACTAGTTTAAGTTTGGTTGAAGAGGCTGACAAAGATAACTATGATGTTATTAGGGCAGCCTTGTTAAAGAAGTATCAGTTGTCTGAAGAGGGTTATCGGAAGTTGTTTAAGACAATGGTGCCTGAGGCAGGTGTAGAATTCTCAGAATTCATTGCAAGAACACGTCTTACATTTGATCGTTGGATTGAGCTATCCAAAACAGAAAAGACTTATGAAGCCCTTATGGACTTGATACTCAGAGACAAGATTATGTCAAGTATAAATAAACCTTTCCTCGAATTCTTACATGAGCGTAAACCTAAGTCTCTAAAAGAAATGGAACAGTATTGTACCCAATACGTCACTGCACATCCGGACGTATCTATTAGCAACAGTAAGGTTAAAGAAGGTATGCCAGTTGCTTCTGCAACACCATACAACCCTAATCACTCTCACAAATTCCAAGGACCTCAAAATAGGTTTAATAAAAAAGGTAACTATTACAGTTATCAGAACCAAGGTAACCAATCATTTCAGGGTTCTTCTTCGAATACCTGGAGAAGAGCTGACAGCCCTCGATTCAGGGGTGGTCATAATTATAGGAACTTTCGCAAAGGAAGTCATTCTAGAAACTATCCAAGTTTTCCTTCATGGAGACAACAGGATCATAATTACCGAGATACTCATTATAATGAATATGATGATAGTAACCAAAGGAGCTATGATTCAAACCCGAGTAGGGGTTATAATAGTGGAAACAATGATAAGTACAGAGGCAATAATAACAGAGGTAGAGCACAATTCAAAAAACATAAAGCTCATTACCAGGCGAACTCTGCACAGCAAGAGTCCCACGAAGCCTATAAACAAAATAAAGATAATGATGACTCTAATAATATGGCATGTGCCGCTTTTGATTTTGGGAGAGCATCTCAGTGCCCCCAATGCAAAACATTATTTGAGCCAACCACAGTGTCTACTTTAAGCTGTGGCCATCCTCTTCCCGCTCTTCCTGCGTCAATCGCGCATGATGGGAGAGGTTCTCTTGTCTTACACAAAGGTTTGGTAAATGACAATCCAGTCTCAGTACTTTTTGATTCTGGATGCACAACTATTGGGGTTAGGCAGTCACTCATAGATCCTTCTTATTCTACAGGCAAAGTAGTCAAATGCGTAACATTTGGCGGCACCATAGAGAAATACTCTACCGCTATCATTAGGATTGCTACTCCTTTCTTCACAGGAGATGTACACGCATGTCTTTTGCCGAATCCGATCGCTGATCTTATCATCGGTCGCATTCACGGAGTCAAAGAATGCACTCCGGAGCAAATTTCCGTTTGGGAAGATCAAAATATGCAATCTGCTAATGCAGTAGTCACTAGAGCTCAAGCTCTCAATATGCCTGAAACTTCATCTGTTGAAGATAATGAAGTGCATAACCGAGATGATCCCTTGGTAATTTCTCGTGACTCGTTTATAAAACAACAAGAAGAAGATCCGACTCTTAAGAAATTCTTCACTCTTGTAACGAAAGGTGATCCGAATAAAGATTCAAATTGTAAATCTTGGATTACAATGAAGAATGGCGTACTTGTACGTATGGTGCAAGACTCCACTAAGTCAAGTCATTCTCAGATTCTTGTACCCAAGAATTTGAGAGTTAAGATCTTACAACATGCACACGACTCTCAGTGTGCTGGTCACATGGGTTTTTCCCGTACTAAGTCAAGAGTTCTTGCGGCTTTCTTTTGGCCTTTTGTGAACAAGGACATACGGATCTATTGTCGATCCTGTAAAGTATGTCAAGAAGTCAAATCCAAAGGTCCTCGTCATGCTGCGCCTATTCAGGCTGCAGATATTCCTATTCGTCCATTCCAGAAAATGGCGATAGACATCATTGGTCCATTTAAGATCAAATCTGCTAGAGGACATCAGTTTATCTTAACGTGTGTAGACATGTGCACACGTTGGCCAGAGGCTATCCCTCTAAAGAGCATTACTACCGCTGACATTGCAGATGCTCTTTGGCTTATATTTTCTCGGCTGGGATTCCCCGGAGAAATATTATCAGATCATGGCACCCAACTGATATCGGATACCATGTCTCAAGTAATGTCTACTCTACAGATAGAGAGATCTTTGAGTAGCATCTATCATCCTATGTCCAATGGGATGGTCGAGCGACTAAATAGAACACTTAAGAACTTATTAGGGAAGATAACTGAGGATCATCCTCAAGATTGGGATAGGGTTTTACCCGCGGCCCTCTTCGCGTACAGAGAGGTCCCCAATGAACATACAGGGTTTTCGCCCTTTGAACTTGTCTTTGGCGCGCGACCGCGCGGCCCAATGTCTTTGCTGCATGATCTTATAACAGCTGACAATATTGACGATGACACAAAATCTTCTTACGAGTATGTCATCGCGCTGAGACAAAAGATTATCGAAGCATGCAAATTGGCAACGTCCTCTTCTGAATTTGCTAAGCAGAAGGCAAGACAATTTGCTAATAAGAAGAGAACTTTACGACAACTTTGTCCTGGTGACAAAGCATTTGTTTTGCTACCTTGTCGTGAAAATAGACTCCTTATTAGTTGGAAAGGTCCGTACGATATAATATCGAAAATTTCAGATGTTGACTACATCGTCGATATTAACGGGAAGCATAAAACCTTCCACATCAATATGCTTACGGAGTTCCATGAACGTCCTGACTATTTACAGCCTATTTTCCAGGCAACGGACGATTCTCATGTCAAACATGGTCATTACTCATCACTGTCTGTAATACAGGATGAGGAAACAAGTTTTTCGGATGTTAATCTCCCGCTTCCAATGATCCCACTTCATTCTAGTGAATCATGGAAAGACGTTACTGTTTCTCCTGATTTGTCTCTAGGAGAACGGCGACAAGTTTCGTCTATGTTACAAACATTTCAGGATGTCCTCACTGACATCCCTGGACAAACTCATGTCATTGAGCATGACATTGTTCTAACTGAACATACTCCAATTAGGGTTAGGCCTTATCCTATCCCTATACATTTCCAAACACAAGTTGAAAAGGAGTTGGATGAAATGATAGATTTACAAATAATCGAACCATCCACTTCTGCATATTCTTCGCCGATGGTTATTGTTCGAAAAAAAGACAATAACATACGTCTTTGCGTTGACTATCGCAAATTGAATCAAGTTACGAAGTTCGATGCTGAACCTATGCCTTTACTAGAAGAGTTACTTACTCGTCTTTCTAAATCGCATTTTTTCACTAAACTTGATTTGTCTAAAGGATATTGGCAAGTTCCATTATCCGAACGCGCCAAACCTCTTACCGCTTTCTCTACTCCCAGAGGCCTTTTCCAATGGAATTTTATGCCTTTCGGCCTTATGAACGCACCAGCTACATTTGTACGCATGATGCGTCGAATCCTATCGTATCGGTCAGATGTCATTGCTTATCTAGACGACATCTGTCTTTTCAGCGATACTTGGGAAGATCACTATTCAGGATTAGTTGAATTATTATCAACTCTGCGTGAGTATAACCTGACAGCAAAACCATCTAAAGCTTGTATTGGCTTTAGCGAAATTGCTTTCTTAGGCCATCGAGTAGGTCACGGTTTCTTGAAGACAGAAGACCATAATATCACTAAGATACTTAACATCTCTATCCCTAGGACTAAAAAGCAAGTGCGAAGTCTTTTAGGTCTCATACAATTTTATGGACGTTTCATTCCGAATCTGTCCTCTATCATGGCACCTCTTTCTACACTATTAAAGAAAGGGTCGCCTAACATGGTTCACTGGTCTCATGAATGCCAATCTTCACTAGAGAAGATCAAAACTATGTTTTCATCACCACCTATTTTAGTGTTACCTACAACAGATAAGACATTTGTTCTTCGTAGTGACGCTTCATCCACTGGGATTGGAGCGGCACTAATGCAAGAGTACTCTGGAACTCTGCATCCTGTAATGTACATATCCAGAAAACTTAATGCTGCAGAAAGGAATTACTCGGTTTTAGACCGCGAATTATTGGCAATGGTTTGGTCAATTCTCAAACTCCAAAGATTCCTTCTGGGCGCGCATTTCGTAGTGGAAACTGACCAAAAAGCTCTTACGGCTATCCAAAGTAAGAACTTGAAGAGCTCGAGATCAACTCGATACGCAATCGCTCTTCAACCTTTTCATTTTTCGGTACGAGCTATCCGTGGTTCAGAAAATGTGATGGCGGACATTCTGTCCAGATGCCCACATGATGCCACTTAACTGTTAAATATTGGATCTTTTTAATATGTATAACTTTACAACAGTTATTTTTTTGTTTCTTTACTAAGATACACATTTGTAATTTAATAATAGAATGATGGTATCGCTACTTAGCGGTTTATTGATGTTAATTCACCGCTGTTCTTTGATGATTGTTTCTTCATAAATCATAAATTTAAGATTGTAGTGTGAATTTTTGGTATGCATTGTATAATTACCAGAATTGTATTATACGTACATCACACCTTCCTGGAAACATTTATTCGTAGGGAAACAATTTCTCTCAGATTTTGAGATATATATTCTCACCAGTCATATTAGGAATTATAGTTATTCCTGATATTTTCATCTGCGCAGTATTCTTGCGTTGTGAGCCTATTCTACGGTGCTCCTAGATGTATTTTTAAAAAAAAAAAAATTTTATTTTTTTTTTTCCCGGGAGGTGTGGTAAGACTGTAAAGGGCAATTTTTACTATCTTGCAATATAATACATTTATATTCTTATTATGTTCGCAAATATTTTGGAAGCAAAGTATTTCCTTTTTTAAGTGCTTAAGGAGAAGTCATTTTTGGGTTGCTTCCCTTGAAAATAGTTCTGTCATCTTCGATCGGACTCCGCAGACGACTCTAGGCCTACTGCGATTTATTCTGTGGCTGGGTAGGAATAGATTGTTCTTGCTTCAGTATATCTATGGCCTGAATTTATACGTAGTGTTTGTATGAGTAGGACGAGTCTGTCTTATATATGGATATCTTTGCATTTCTAAGTCGAACTAATTTGGTTGTCGCTAGAAAAGGTCAAAGGCTATGCAGCGGAAGTATCGCTAGCAAGGGGTGTGATCCATGGCTGTCATCCTGTGAGGATGCCGAGTTTTGTTGTAGCAGGCTTTTTTGCCGAAATAGTGATCTATATATGGATGGGGAAAAGTGATAATCATTTAGACATGTTGTATGTACTTTACCCCAGTGTTTATTCTCTTTTGCCAAGGAATGGCAAAGTTATATTTCGCATAAAAAGGTAAAACCACAATTTATTGTGAACTTGGGCTTCGCCATCGTTGTTGATAAGCAGATGCACAGTGGTACTTTTAAAAAGAATATCCATTCAAAGGAAGAAGACATTCCTATGTATCAGCACTAGATTGTATGATATTATTCAATTACCTCTATGAGAGAAGCTATGAAGAAATGAGGACATTTAATGAATGACTAATTTTGGTCTATATTCTATAGTGAGTGAAGCTCACGAGAGAGAGAACAGCCATGTTGAAATTCATATACTTTGTATTTATCGAGTGAGAAAAAGGGATGCCTGTACTATCGCTCGATGAACCAAGAGATCACTGCTACGTGTGAGAACCCATGTCTGGGATTCCTATATTATGAAATATATATATATTGAACTTTACGTGAAGGAATATTCGCTAGACGAGGTTAGGTCTAGGAGCCTTCCTATATATTGGTTTTGGTCTGACGTGCCCAGTCAGTAAAGCCAGATGATTTACATGATGGAACGCTGAATGCTTATTTACGAATGCTCCATTATGATATTTGCCAAGCATGAATGCTAACTTAAGATGATATTCCTGTGATCAACATTATGCTGTCTATGTCGACATTTGTTCCTGTAACCATACACGTACTGTCCAAGTGTGCGTCCCATTAAATGTTATAAAAGACCACCGTAGTTCCAGTACTTCTTGAATTCGAACAGTGTGAGTATGAGTGATGTACTACCAACCTGTCAACTCTATCGAATCATTCTACCATTCGCGTACTGACATTCAGATACACACTCATTGTTTACACTCACATTCTTGTCGGAGCCTCATCACGTTCCAGGACAAGATGACCTGTATGACCAAAACTGTGCTGGGTTTGATGAGTTGACAATCGTTACACTTTACTACACCAGTCCCAACATCTACATTTATCCACTGGTGGACATTCACATCATTTAGCAAATAAAGCATGATTCAACAACTAGTAGCCAGTATGAGTTAACAACTACACAAAGAGTTTAACGATTATGATGATGATAACATCACTATACTATTAAAAAACCCTACCCTTACACTTTAACTCAACATGAGAACTCAAAACGACGGAAAATGTATTGCGCCAAACATGGGTAACCACCACGTACTTTAAGAGTTATACAGAAGGGTCCCGCTCATACTGCAGTTAGGTTCCAGACCCCCGATCAAAAGCGGAACGCCGAAAACTTGCAAATGCAAACAAAACACTAATAACGTGTTTACACTTTACCATTTTAAGTACGCAATAGTGCTAGGCCTAAAAAACGATACTTAAGTAAAATTAATATACAGCATTTAAAATAAGAGGTTTACGACTCATCTTTTCATCACTACTACAATTAGATACCATTGTAATTATTTAAAAAAATTGTATGTAATATAATACAATAAATTTAGAAAATTTGAAAGTTTGAAAAATTGCAAGAATACAGTGAGACGCCGGGCGCACACCTGATGTAGACAAATTACATTATCGACATTAATGAATACTACACATAAATAGGTATATTGCAAGCACTCGTAAGAAAGAAAGAAAGAAGTAGAAGACTAGACAACAGAAAAACAACAGAAGTGATTGGCTCACCGGGGACTTGAACCTAGGATCATTCGAACGGCAACGCCGCCTCGCTACGGAAGTGGATCGTACTAACCCCCTTACCACTTAGGTCCCACAAGAATAGTGTTTTGCGGCCAGGGGACTGTTACTGTCAAATCGTGTGTCGCTGACATGATGTAGACTGTGGTAGTTGACTTGATTAATAATATTATAACGAATGTCGTGATACGGGTCGTCTTTAGTGTATACAGGTACCAACAGTGGTATAGAAGATTGGAACTGGTCAATAAAAGCAGGTGACGCTTATCGACAAGTTTGACCACATTTATTAAACGTCTTCACGGTTGACATCAGCATATTACAGACATGGCATTTCATACAATTGACGATCAACATACATATTTAAAATAGACTTCACATTGGTCTTGACCGATTAAGACTAGCAACTAGGCATCATATGTCCGAGTTGAAGTATGCGGTCAGACAAAAACTTATATTTCCGTGACCCGTATTAGAATTAATAAATATAACTGGTGGCTAATACGCACCGTACGTACTTATTGCCTGACGTGGCTAATAAATCATAGATAATAGCCAACTGGTTCATCTGCATGACAAACACTGGCTGCGATTATTAGTTACTTTTAACGTGTCCATTACCGGCAACTCATAAACACAAACGTCCGTCTGGGAATATATTCATATAGCAAATGGCCACGACCAATGGTCAATTAATATGAAACAAACATGAAGGTATGTTTTCAGGCACTCGTAAGAAATAAAGAAGTAGAACACTAGACAACAGAAAAACAACAGACATGAGACCAATGGTCGTAAAGCAACTTGTGCGGACGATTAATGACGTCTCCCCCCAATACATACACCGTTCAAATTAGTGTAGTATCGTATTTAATCAAAAATTATTAATATAAATTGAAATGCGCTTTGCAAAAGATGCGCTTAACTAGTACTTGAAATATACAACTAATTACTGGCTTAACTGGTCATTAGCACGAATACTCAATGTAAGTTGAATTTTGGACCGATGAACGACCCAGACTAAGTAGCGAAGCGGGGTTGCCGTTCGGATGGTCCTAGGTTCAAGTCCTTGGTGAGCCCATCACTTCTAATGTTTTTCTATTGTGTAATCTTCTACTTCCTTACTTCTTAGGAGTGCCTGCAACCTACATATTTATGTGTATTATTCATTTAATGTTCACAAGTCTCGGGTGTCTCTCCTTACATATTTAATAAATATGAATTACCGACAATAAAATGGCGCCCGAAGCCATTCTCGGACTCAGCAACTGAGCGATGTCACGCCGTAAAAGCAGAATAAGCACCGAACATAATGATTGGTTTGGTTTGGTTTTAAGGACTGTCTTCATTGCACACAGAAAACTCCATCAGTGCTCTTATCTCCTCCCTTAGATCACACAAGGAGGATCTCAACTCAGTGCACGAACTTCGTAACACCGGCGCGAATCCCAATATGTGTATATAAGAATCACACATTCTATTAATAAATTTGGTGGGTAGGTTTATAATTTATAAATTTTGCCAGGGCAGCGGCCTTATGGCCTACGTAGGACGAACATAATGAACGTTTAAATAATCGAAAACTGTTGAAATAAACGGAACGCCGAGAAGCGGGATCCTACATGTAAATCCCCGAAATTTGTCTTTACGCATAGAAAGCTTTCTGTGGCTTTTCCACAGAGGTAAATATTATTTTTATGCTAAACTTTTCACATGAAACAAAAACAAAAAAGGGAAATCGAGAGTCTTGTATTTGTACCATTCAACAAATTTAAGCTTTCAGAAATGAAGTTCAGTAAAACTGGTCATTAGCGTTAATAGGTAGCAAAAGTAGGTTGAGCGGACAGTTATTATATTGCTGTAAGCGTATGCGATACTAAGGCTGCCCCTATTTATTTATTTTTCATTATCATTGCGAAATAAATCTACATATTTTCGTTTCCTTTTGTTAAATAAAGTATCACATTTCTTTGCCGTCTCTTCTATTTTTCTCTTCTTTTGCCAGAAGCGTCTCTGATTATTAGATCGTATAACTACATTTATTGCCCATAATAGTCTTAAATCATTCTGTGGATTTTCTTATCGATGTTTAAGCTTGTTAGCATTAAGAGCCATAGGTGTAATCTTTTCCCTCGATGTATAACCCACAGTCCTGTTAGAAGAAAATGTGATAGCCCCAAAGAGTCACGGATGCTTACGCTATAGTCTAAGAGTTCCCTTTAAAGGTATGAACAGAACGGAACTCTACTCTATCCTAAGGAAAATATCATTAGCAACAAAACTGCATAAAGGAATTTTAGGACAGCAAAATGGGTGCCAAAAATACAACAATAAAGGAATCACTCAGTCCTGCATTCACTCTATTCCTGTCAGCCGTGGCCCGCGCTTGCATTCATACTTACAGATTTGGTAGCAACTTCTGGAAAAACAATTTTTAGGACATACACATACAGAAACTCCAGTGTTATTCTTGGCCAAGGGAACCCCAGCTCCGCAAAGACAAGTTGAATTCACTACTTCAGGGAACGTTTCCTTGGTTATTATTATTTAGGATATCTATTTGTGTCACATTAAAATTGTCCAGGCACAAAAGTTAACAGCGAGCACAGTGTCAATAGCTTAGGTTTTCCAGTACCTAGGAATGTCAGGTCGGTGCCTTCTCTCAGTATAGAAATTTAATTTGGTCACACCACAATTAGTCGAAAATGTCGGAATGTTCATGGTTTGTAATTTTCTCTCGCCTCAGGGCTGCATGTACATGAGAGTTTGTGAAGAAATATAATCTGGCTCAATAGACCAAGTATAGGCATTTAGTCTTTAAAAACCGTTAGTGAGATTTTTACGCTGTCTATTTCTGGAGGCAAACGCCCTGCCAGACAGGTGTTAACTTGTAGACCCACGTGGTTAAAGATAAAAATGTTTCTTCTCTCAGGTGTACTAAAACCGCTGGTAAAAGTTGGGCTGACCCAAAACTGTGTAAGGAAGAGAAAAGTACAAAATACTTAACCACAATATTTACTTCGGTTATAACTTACATTATAACTACAGCGTAGAGCTGGTCTTAACGTTAAAACTCTCGTGAAATAATTATGATCATTTAAAAAAATCAATCATCATGAATTAGAAATACCTACGTATTTCGTCAATACTCAATGATGACTCAGTGCAGTTATAAGATAGTTAAAAATATACTCGGACTGGTTACTAGAAATTTAATTAAACTTTATTTACAGCTACATGAGTTTAAGCTAGAAATAATAATTTATTCTGCTTTCCACTGTAACACGTCAACTGAAGAGTATAACAGACTTATAATTTAATCCCTCTGCACAGAAATATAACTAGTGAAAATAAAATAGGCGATTTACCACTTAAATCACTCACAAAATACTAGATATATAATATTACCTCCAAACAGCACTACAGGCGATCACCACGACTAGAATTATTCACTAGATAGGTATTCTAGAAGCTCGGCAAAAATTGACGAGAAAACTAAGAACTTCGCTATACAAGCTTATTCTCTAGCACGAGCGATCCGTCTACTGCAACTTAGGAGGACTGAATGCTGTGGTGGGTTGATATGAATTTAGTATATATTATGTGTAGCAGATGTGAAGTCAGCTATGCAAGCCCCTGAGGAAGTATAATTCTGAATATAATGTCAGGGAACCTGTCTTGCTTCCACCAATGACCCCAACCTGCTATGTATACTTTCCCAATTATATGTACTGATGTGTGGATGTTGTGTAGCTAGATGTCTAGGGTATATGCAATGTATGTGAATAAAAGAACAACAACCACACTTTAAAGTTACTTAACAAGTAATTAAACAACTCACTATTGAATTTTGGTCTGATAAAATTTTTTACAATGTATTAAGTATAATTGAGTGAGTCAAATGAAGTTAAACGTCAAAAATTAATTAAATGTATTTACACAAATACAAGTTCAACTAATAGAGTCTTTTGTATCTTGATCATGAAGATTTTTGGCTGGAAATGTTCTTTAGTGGATTATTTCCTCTAAGAATAAGCACAGATTTGTGGGATTAATACTGTCATCATATTTTTCCCATCTGTAAAAGTACTTTATTCATCATCAAGTATCTCAACCATATGTTGAACAACTTCCTAGTCATAAGACAATATTATAATTAAGTAAATACATTCAGGTGATACCTTGAATTTATAAAGATGTCCAGTTATTTTCTGGCTATAAATCAAACATTATTCAGTAATTTCTTTTCCCTTATTAATTTCTTTTATCCCAACTTTTAAGTAAAACTGTAAGGATTTTATTAAGTTCGTTCCCCACAATGTCAGAAAGCCGGTCTGGCTTTTCTATAAAAGGTTAATATCTTTCTTAGCAACTCGGTGAAACAACACAAAGTTTGATGTTGGCTTCCCTCTTTATATATTTTCTTTATCTCCCAAAGTACAAGTAAAGCTGTAGGGCTTTTACATGAAGCTATAAGATTATCTAACTCCATTTAACGATTTTACATATCATGTTGAAGCGGCACTTGTACGACTGGGACTCTACCCTTCAAATATTCATACATAATCAATATAGCAAACACATATTCAAATACAATAATAATTTTATAAATGTTTCTTCTTACCGTAATATTGAATTTTTCTCACTATATAAGTTAAATACAGGCTATTAATGGTCACAGATCGCCTGCTGACATCAGAACTGCGAAGGCATATGAGCACAACTTGTCTGAATCCGTCAATAACTACACAAGTGACTATTTAATGTTCAAGTGGCAAGGAAAGCTTAGGCCTCAGTGTATTTATTCATACTCCTTAGTTATTCTAAGCAACCAATCAGGGGACTTCCGCTTCTACGCGTTTTTTTTTTGGAAAAGTTAACCTAATAATTTTCAGATCGGGAGCACCCCTTAATATGGCCAGCATCAGTAAGGAAGCCCTATACACGTCTATATATGTCTTCATTCTACCATATCGCTAGTAGTCTCTAAGTCATTTCAATACAGAATGATAATATTTACTTCGTCTACTGTCTGTCATCTAATACATAAGGTTTCACACTTCTGTCTATTGTTTTTACCATTTTCGTTTTTCCTCTATACTTATGACAATAATATCTCTTTCTTTCTACATTAAGATAATATATTAGACTAAAGAATATGATACATTTAATAACTATTTAGTAGCATTTTAATCGTCTTTTAGTCTTTATTTTTCCTATCGTTCGATTTGGACAGTAGTTTCAGTTTCGAGATGCAGACGATAGTTTAAACAGGACTCCGTACTATTTCCCCCTCTCTCTCCCTTTTCCAAGAAAACCACAACGACACGTTTTGGGTAAGGCATGCAAGTCTGTGACGTCACATTGGCATTTATTCTGCTATCGTTTTTATGCGTTAACCCTTTAGAAACCGAGTTATAAAAGCTTGTATTTTTGGTGGCGCGGCATACTATATCTTCTAGTAACAGGGGAAAAATCCATCATAGGAAACATGAATCAAAATAACGGCCGGTACAATCCATGGCCTCTATAACAAATCCATCAGAATTCTTATAATATATATAATGCCGGCGTACTCCCTGGCATTTGGGTAATATCTCTTGAAAAACAATCCATAAATTCCTGGGAGAAAGAACATTCCCGACAATAATCTCTTTATCTTTACTTCAAAGAAATATCCTCTTCAATTATCAAATTCCCCTCATCGAAAACACAAAATACGCCAGGACACACTAGCGAGATGGGACGACCATCCCAAAGCACTGCCAGGAACGCACTGTCACGAGATTACTGCTTCTCAGAACAGCTCAGTAAAAATTACTCATGCGCGAACTAACCGCGTGAGAACTCAGCTCAGCTCAACCGTCTCTTTCCCCAAACTATCACTAAGAACATTCGAAAACTTTCTTTATCTTATTTTTAAAAAACAAACTAACAACTACTCAGTTGAGCTATGTTCAAAAATTACCGAGCATAAAGCCCCCAACTAAAAAATCATCTCATCACCAGAGCGTGCTAACTAACGTGTGTACAAAAATCCGACCCATACATACAAATCTTTAACACCTAACTCCCATTAATAAAACATGACTTAACAATATATATTTTTTCATGTCCTGTTGCTGTTCCCTGTTATTTCTGCTAAGTACATTTGTGGTCTGCCAATTAACAGGCGCATTGTCTCACTGCCCCTCCCCCCCCCCCTCACCACCATTGCTAATCTCTCAGAATAATTAAATTCTTGAGTATACACAGTGTATCTCAGGAAATATGAATAGAAATCACCACTATTCTTCTGGGTATTAAACTGGGAAACTTTGTGCTTGGACAGCGCGAACAATGACTTGTGCCTGAACTAACATTAACAAGTTACATATATCTCACAAAATGATATGATACACTTGAGGCACATGTGATGTAATCATCACTCGTCACTGCTCCCGTCGGAGTCTGAGGTCGCTGCTGCTTTCGCGTTTCTGAGCGAATCAGCATAAAACAAACACAGCGCTTGCTGTAGTGATTTATGAATATACTATTTTCATTTGTTGAGGTTGCCAGCCTCATATAAAACCATTAAGCAAGAAAACATATCAAATTCACATTTGTAAAATAAATTTTCACAACTTACCCCAAATGGGTTATACAATCTCCTCGCACATTGTAGAATGGACACACGCAACTTAGGTCATATGCTATCGAATCACTTGGCCTGGAAATTTTATAATTCCTCTTATGACGGGTATTTGATTCCTCAGGACTCCAGTCTTCGTATTTATAAATGTGGGTGTTAAATGTATAGATAATTATGGTGGATGTCTTTATGGTGAAGAAGGTGAGTGTGTTTTGGGACAGTCACTCACAGTAGATACACACAATAGAAGCATGGAAGGGTGTAACGGCTGGTGATAGTTAACGAATGTTTAATACACCACAACACGTTACGTTAATACAGAATACACAGTTATAGTCAAACTACAAGTTATAGCAATACAATAATAAAGTACTTCTCACATCTCAGAATCATGCAGATACTACAATATCCATGACCTCTTTAAAGATACTCCTCAACTCAGCGCTATCCACCTGTCCTCACATTAGCGCTATAATATTCTAAATATGGCCTCCTCACAGATAGCAAACGGACATCATCGCCGTGCTACTGCATCACTATGGTATCCTCCAGATACTCCTCCTGCGCTATAAAATATAATAATGGATCCGTAAATATGGCCTCCTCACAGATAGCAAACGGCTCACATCATCGCCGTGCTACTGCATACATATGGTATCCTCCAGATACTCCTCCTGCGCTATAATATATAATAATGGATCCGTAAATATGGCCTCCTCACAGATAGCAAACGGCTCACATCATCGCCGTGCTACTGCATACATATGGTATCCTCCAGATACTCTTCACATAATAATACTGGATCCGTTAGCAACCGGACATCATGACATGTGTAAGTTAATGGATCCTTATCAAAATATTCACAATACTGCTCACCCAGCAGTTTGCAATAATATCACTTATCAACATGTCTTCACATAACACAATTATCCTCTCTAAGGAAATAATGGCCTTACACAAATCATGGCCTCTCATATTCAGCACTGTACAGGCTTACCACCGAAAAAAACACACTATGGGGTCGACTCTCTCCAGTCGATGCCCAAACTCACTGCCCACTGGAATACACATCTGCCCGCCTAAAACAGCTACGAGACCCGGCTGTTAAAAAACACCGTTCAGTCTCACTACTTGCACGGGCTAGCCACAAATAGCTAAACACCCGTATCTCAAAACAGTTCGGAGTGAACAAACCTCCACAATTGAACTGACTAGCGTTCACACGCTTTGTAACCTTACTTCTACTATTACAATTTAACATAACATTAAAGACAATCACGTCTTCAAGCAATGACAACCCATAATCTAATCTGCTCACCTAATATTTTCCAGATCACGTCCCCTTCCATTAAAATTACTGGCAACAGTGGGCTTACTTTTTTAAGTTTTAAAGTTTCCCAAATACTTCGATCAGTCCTGGTTCTTTTAAGTTTCCAGTCTTGGTATTTATAAATGCGGGTTTACTTGTAAGTTTAAAGTTCCCCAAATACTCTGATCTGTCACTTATAATATTGGAATCCTTTGTCACATCCTTTTCTTCTTGGATTTTGGGAGTTGCAAGTTTGACGTTGCGAAGATGTCTGATCTGTGACTCCGCTTTTTGCTATATTATATTTTCAGTTTCTTGTTCAAATCTCAGATGGTACTTCCGCCGAGTTTTCCAATGAGATTCGTTGTTTATTCTGGCTTCTCAAATCAAACCAATGGTAAGCTCTTTAGCACTGGGCTGTGGTGTTTTAATTCAAAATATCCCCCACGTGTTTAAAATATTAAATTTAATATTCCAACGTGTGACCTCTTTATAATAAGCCGTAATGCTTCCGCAAACTCACAAACAAATCTGGGAACTCATTTTCTGGCGTAATACTTTCCGCCAAGATTGCCTACCCAGACAGATTATCGGCAATACTGATACCGAGATGGCTCAGATGAAACGATTATCTAATTATCACGGTGTTTTCACCCGTCCATCAGGCAGCTTCCTTAGATAGCAATCTGACTTTCTGTGCGTGTTTGTGCGATGCCACGTTGCACAAACAACTGACTATTCTTTCAAAGGTGGCCAGTCTGACTTACGTCATAATTGTATTAACCTGATAATACTACTTTCACTTAGTGAAACGTAAACAGTCTGGGAGCTGTCACAGCAAAAAGAATTTAGGGCAAAATATATGCCACATAATCGGACGATGAGTGAGAAAAATGAAGAAATGAAGTGACACTGCCGGAGTGAAAGAGAGAGAGAGGGACACAAAAGAACATGCACAAAACCGTTTTGTCACACTGCCGCAGATGAGTGAAGTATTAAGATTTCACTTTACTAGGTCCAGATTCGAGAGATGGTGGTGACCAGTTTCTCCTCGCTGCCTTTGCCTTTCCTAACTAGAGTACAGATTTAGGCACCTATTTACAGCTTGAAAACTGCAGCGTGGCGACACAGTGTTTCGAACCCTAACCTTTACCACTAGAGACCAGCGCTTTAGCCACACTGCTTATCGGACGCTCAGTTCAAATATAACGGCACCAAATAAACTGGACTCCCGTCACAAGCGGCTGGTAAAAATCAGCCCTGAATACTGGCCACTCGTCTTATATATTTAAACAAACCTAATTTAAAAAGTAATAATTAACTAAACTGGTACAAATAAATAAAAATAATACACACACACACACACACACACACACACCTTCTCAAGCAAGAAAGTACTCTTCGTTTAACTTGACAAAAGAAAATTAAACACAAAGAATCATTACATTATTTTGCTCATAACTTTGTTTCAAAGACAAGAAAAATGACTCGCTGCGATCTATTATATAGAAAAATGTTCTTTGCTCGAAATAAACAAGACAAATAAAATCCACCACTCTTATAGTGTTGACATATTTCATATTTAATCACGTAATCATATGACATCCCCTTTGATAAATGCTCTGAGGGTTGTCAGAAAATAGCCAGTCTAAAAATGTGTCAATCTATCTTAATGATGGATTAGATTTGTTTGGAGTAGCGGTGGTCTGAGACACGCAAGACAAATTAGTACAGATAGTGTCTCGATTAGCGCCATTGGTTTACTGCCTCCCCCCCCCCCTTTTTTCCCTTTTCCCACTCTCATTTTGTTCACCAACACGCTTGTGATAGAATCTCACTTATTTTTATAAATTTTTATAATCCCCCACTATTGCCGTAAAGCGTTATTGGGAAGCTGAAGTTTGCAAACTTGACCCAAGTGTGTCATCTTGGCTGTTGTGAGCTCTTGTTGTTGTAGGAATTCTGTGATGTTGTCTATCCATCTGTCTCTATTGTCTTCCTCGTGCCCCGAAACCAGATCTTCTATTGTTGAATGCGCGTAGCGGTAATACATCTTGTTCCACTGTCATGAGATTACCAAACCACTTAATTTTCTATCTTTCTATATACGTGATGCAGGATGTATAGTTCTTACAATGTTTGCCGATGTCATCATTTCTCATTCTGTCTCTCCTGGTAACATTAATGGCTTTTCTAAAACATCTCATCTCGCGGGATGTGATTTTCCTCTCCCGTGCTATGAACAGAGACAATGTTTGACGCTGATAGCAACGATGTGATGGAATCG
The DNA here is from genome assembly GCA_024509875.1 of Oreohelix idahoensis. Taxonomy (NCBI): domain Eukaryota; kingdom Metazoa; phylum Mollusca; class Gastropoda; order Stylommatophora; family Oreohelicidae; genus Oreohelix; species Oreohelix idahoensis. Next base: position 32,735 of record JAMPIV010001578.1, read on the forward strand.
TGCAGCATATTTTAGACTTTGCATAAACAGCGTCTGTTGTCACGGCTATTTCCCGACCTGGGGGCACATTTCTAAATGCATGTCGTTTAGTCTGACAGACTTGTAATACTTTAGTTAAAAATATTTGTCCTTTATCTGCAATATAGAAATAACAAATTATCTGCCATATTATTATCATGCTTTGTAGCGTCCCGATTAAAAATATTCCCGTCAGTTATGATTGATAAAAAGCGTCCGATTGACAGAGTAGTTAGAGCGCTGATCTCTCGAGGCAAAGGTGCTGGGGTTTGAATCACGGTACCGACACGTTCCAGTCTACCCAGCTGTACATGGGTACTTGACTCTGCTCTTTGAGTTAGGGAAGGAAAAGGCAGCGAGGAAGGGAACTGGTAACCGCACCTTCTCGATGCTGGACCTAGTAGGGTGAAGTCTCTTACACTTCACTCCCCGACGGCAGTATCTGCTATGGTAACTACCCTGACCTTTTCTACCTTATACTTTATATAACCCTGTGTAGTTCCCCCCCCCCCCGGGGGGTCTCTGAAGAGACAAAGAAAGAAAAGAACTGCAGCATACTGTGACGTACCTTAACAAGACGACTAAACAGAGCTCGTGCCAGAGCTCGTGCCAGGAGCAGACAACCTCATCAAGTAAAACACATTGCCACAGAAACCACAGCGGCAAGAGCATGTGAATGCTTGGTGTAGGCTTCCAGCAAGGGGACTAACTACATTGGTGGCTCTATGCTCTATCAGGAGCAAACAGGAAGATTATGATGGTGAATGTACACAGTGCACGTCACATATCAACTAGCGTGTACACAAGTTATTCTCAGTGCATTTCGGTGCACAAAACCAGATATTCTGAACAGGGCCGGCATTAGCAGCTGCGGGCCCGAATTTTAAGCATTTTGGTGGGGGCCCCTGGACTTATTATTAACATTATATATCAGGAAGATATGATATTACACTGTACAGAAAAGGGATCCCGTTACACGACCATGGAGGCATATTGGGAATATGGTTGTTACCGGTGGTTTTTCTTTACTGGACTGTCACTGATGTTGTCAGGGCTGTCGGGCTTACAACATGTGGCTGACGTATTTCTTGGGAACGCGAATATAATGTGGGCCGTTTCTTTGACGTATGATGATGATCTGGTTAATGATAATAGGACCCGGTAACGAAGCAAGATGGGTCAATACATGATGACCAGTTGGCACGGGTAAACACTGTACTCGTTGGAAGAGTTAGTGTTAACAACATATTTATTCATGACGAAACTTTAAATCAGTAGTTTACAGACATTCTTCATCAGCAATGGTCATGGTAGGAAAATGTACATTGCACAATTACAATTCACCAAAGGCGTTGACTGATTGCACTAACCGTTACCACAACAAGGTTAACGGATTGGTAGTATACATGGTTCTGACGAAGTGACCACGTTAATATTCTTTACGTAGTTATCTATATTCCTTTACGCTTCAATCAGCTCCTAGCGTTAGAGGGACGCACTAGCAACTTGACATATCAGGTCAAGTTGAAGCTCTGCCATAACGTTACAGGAGACCAAGTATCGGAGGCAAGATACTTAAAACGAGCCGTTTCTGGCTAAATATTCAAATTACAAGCTTCTTGACATAGCTCCCTCAAGAAGAGTGTATTCATCTTTCAGATGATCATAATTGCTACATATTCGTGTCTTCCCTTGATTTGGATAAGAACACCATAATCAATCACGTCTATACCCGACGCTAGTTATCTGGATCTGCCTCAAGTACGTTGCCCGTATAGCAACAAATCACCGCGACATATCGCGCTAAACCCGTTTAATAATAGTGCACGGTCGTACGCAAATAATATAACATACAATTAACCTAGATGTGCTCAAATGTGCGTCTACAAGATACTAGACGTGCACGTCAAGATCTCAAACATTTAACTCCCCCTCTATGAATATAAAATAACTTAACAATGGTGTTATGCCCATATTTTCTTGACCATCGGCACACTAGGGGTGATGTGGTCAGCATCACGCCTGCCGCCAAAACCTTCCAAGATTTGCTAGGGAACCCAATTAAGGTGCTTTTGAATTTAACTCCCGTCTTATGGCGGGCTTTTACACTAGTAAGGAAAATAATGATAATGATTACGGTGGTAATGACGGTGACGATGATGATGATAAGTTGGCTGGTTACTTGCTAGTATCACAATGATGTTGCATTCTATCATGCATCTGCAGTGTTCAATGTATTTTCTCATTATATCAAACTGACGATGTATCATTGGTGGATCCAAAGAGGTGTCCCTTAGGACATTTTGAAACATTTATTTCATATCAACCGTTCCAGTATTCCTCCCCTCCTCCCCACAGCACCACACCACCTTCCCCCCCCCCCCTCCCCCACCATCTGGGACGTAAATGTAAGTAATCGTTAGCTCGGACGACGAATGAAATAAAACATGTCTAGTATTGGACAATGGTAAGTACCCTAAAGGTTACGAACGTAGTTTGTAAGTAATTTGTGCATGGCGGAACAAAGAAAGGCAATTAAAGGAACCGCCACACAACAATGAGACAAAAGATAGTCATGCAGGCGTCACAAGGGGACTTCACTCAAGCTGCAAAAACAGAGGATTTTGTGACAAAAGGCGGATAATTTCTGTATCGGGCAGCCAATCCCAAATATAAAAAAATGGTAAGCATAATATAAAACATGTATGAATTTTTATCAAAATGTGTCACATTCATGGGTGTCGTAAATTTATTTTGAGAGAAAGAGTCTTAGAAATAGTAGTCCGGTTTAGAGTGTAGAATGATGGTGAAAAAAACTCAGTGATAGAAATGTAGAGATTAAATATGATGCTCCACAGAGTGCTGGAGGAGAGTAAAGACAGACTTATTTACGACAAATCGTTTCTCTCAATCTTCTCTTCCACTCTCCTGGTCAAACAATTATTTGCCAGTTTTCCAGACACACATCTGCGCTCACACCGATTTGGTGCTCCAAACACACAGACGACGTGGATACAACTATCTTAAACAAGTAGGGGAAATTTTATGGGCTTTGGGTAGTCCAACACCGTAACGATTAAGTTTATGATGTTTATTAACCAAAAAAGAATCAACTCACAAACAAATATCAAGTGTTACATAAAATTATCATAAGTACAGAAAATGCAAATAACAAAGTGGGAAGGGGGTGAAGAAGATTGGTATCGACTAAGCCCGTCCCACTTATTAGACAAAGATAAACCCAGTCCAAAGATAAATAGTTATCAGGAACGTAGGTAAGTTAACCTAACAATAAAGTTAATTTCTCTGAAAGAGGTGTTTCAAAATTAGGTATAGGTGGTAGAAAGAATCCTGTTCTTCCCAATTGTTCTTCCCTTTACTAAGCAAATGAAAAGGAGGGGGGGGGGGGTTTTGAACAGAGTTAACAAATTATCAGCTATCCCGCTTAAAGGAACAATGTAGGGTATACATAAAATTATATTACCAGGTAAGCAAGTTAACAAAAAATGGTTACAAAAAAAGATTAAATTTCCTGTCATTCATGCACACGCGTGAGGATCCACACTCATATATTCACACACTTACCGATTGCAGCATCAGACAATCCAATAGAATTATATAAACAGCAATTACACTTTTGACATGTGAACTGTCTAGTACTTCGATGTCCCGCCCCAGATGTAGCGAAGTTGGCTGATAACAACTGTTCCCACTATATCGCTGGACTTGAAGCCTAAGAGTTATTGTGTTTTATTTATATAAAAGGAGTCTATGGGATGGCACTGACACAGTTCGACACAAGGGTGAAAATGAAGTGGTCTCTTTAATCTTCCGCTATGGTAAAATTCCTTCAATGCGTGATGATAGTAATTGACCGGAAAGTTTATTAATCCAGTGAGGAAAAAAACTTAAGCCGTCACCGTTCAGGAAAATATGTACTCTTCTCACAGTAAGGCAGTAAATCAGGTATCGCTACTGGCACTGTTCAACTTCCAGGTTATCTTACAGATTTGTAATCTTAATATGATGATTGTTCTTGAAATAGTCTTGGGTAGGCTTTCTTTCATATAATTATGATAGCTAGGTCGCATTGAACCGCCACAAGATTAAATTTAAAAAATGTTTCATCAATATGTCTGGAAAGTTTTTAAGACGATTTCTTTATTGCTTTCTTAATGCTGGGATCGCACAGGTTACGATCACTCTGTATGAAAGAAAAAAAAAGACATGTAATATACCGAAAACAAATAACCTTCTAAAGCGCGATAAATTTCCCGTTAAGACTATTTATAAATATAGGACTTAACTAAATTTATTAATTATAAATTCCTTCGCGACTTTAAAAGATTAATTTAAGCATTTAACATCTATTATCTTTTGGAAATAATATAGCAGGTATATCATTACATTTACAACTGGAACTACTGAGACGGTTTAATTTAATAGATTTAAATTAACACAAAATCCAGTGAAATAGAATGAATGAACTAGACCACTGATCACTTTACACAATATATAAATTACCGCTTTGCACAGAATAGAATTCACTGCAAATATGTATAAAAATCCATGGGATAATCTAGCAAGATTTCAAATATAGCTAGTGCTTCTCTTAAGTTCTGGCCAGCGAGGGATAAAGTGTATTTCTACGTGGTCTGTATATATCTAGAATTAAATGAAAGATGAGTGGGACATGAGAAACTTGACAGCTTTTTTGGTCTCAGAAGACTTTTGGGGATCTGACCGCCAGACTAAAGAGAGAAGCCGCCCCTGGCCTCTAGTATCTTCGCTCGCTGCTTGCGTCGGCTTTCCCCGTTCGCTCCCACTGCGATCGGTTCCGTGTTTAACACCGAGATGCGAAATCGTTTCAGGGACCACTACTGACTTTGATCGTGGCGCTAGCTTTCCTGAGATCCCCCCAGTCCGTGTCTTTGATCGTGGTCGCTGCTATCTGCTTGATTCTGGTGCCGCCCCCTCTGGGCCAAGTTAATGAAATTACTGCATATGATTGCTCAAGAGATGACCATGGGCGTGATTTAATCTCTCCTTAAATCAATGCGATGACCAGAATGAACGGTAGATAAACTGTCCACATATCAATCAGCCAGTGTGTTGCCAATCTGCGTGGAAAGGTTGCATAGCTAATGAGTCCAGGTGAAAAGAAAAATCCCGTTTGACGAAAGGTTATAATATTTCGGGGGCACTGATGTTATCCAAGGGGTCGTTACGAAGAGTCGTATCATCTCATCCAACACTTCAGGGGTACCGATGTTTTGAGAGGGTTCTCACCATCATCCTAACAAATTCAGGACGGATGAGTTCGTCTGTCACAATGGGGTTCCTTTTCAATCTGCTAATTTCCTGACGTTTTATTAACTTGATTCAGTTACGTAGGTCAATTATGTTAATCCAGTTAACAAAGTTAATAATATTAATTCAGTTATTTACGTTAATTCCGTAAATTAAGTTTGTTGCCTCAGTTCAATTGCCTAAATTAAATACGTTAATCAAGCTTAACTATTACAGGATCTGTACAAATAATGAGTCCTAAATGTTATTTAATCGTCTTTTTTCAATACATGTTTAAGCTTTTCAAACTATATTGTTAAGATTGAAATTTAGTGGGAAGTTAATTTGTGGGTTGTATATTTTATTTAGAATGTATGACGGTATAAAGAAAGCACTTGGCCCCCAAAAAAGTAAGACAGCACCGCTAAAAACTATCAGCGGAGAGAAGCTAACCGATAAGGGTAAGCAGATGGAGAGGTGGGTCGAGCACTACTCTGAGCTTTACTCTAGAGAAAATAGCGTTACGCCTGCAGCCCTTGATGCTGTCGAATGTCTGCCAACTATGAAGGAGCTGGATGCCGAACCAACATTAGAGGAACTCAGCAAGGCCATTCATAGCTTGGCCTCTGGCAAAGCACCAGGCAGTGATGGGATTCCTCCTGATTTAATCAAATGCTGTAAGAGCACGCTATTACATCCCCTGCATAGGATGCTGTGCCAGTGCTGGGAAAAGACAACTATTCCTCAAGACATGCGACATGCCAAGATTGTAACACTGTATAAAAATAAAGGAGACAGAAGTGATTGCAATAACTACAGAGGCATCTCTCTTCTTAGTATTGTTGGTAAGGTTTTTGCCAAAGTCATCTTAATGCGCCTACACACAAGTTAGCTGAGCGCATATATACAATATATTGCCTTTATAGACCTCACAAAAGCATTTGACCTGGTTAGTAGGGATGGACTCTTCAAAATCCTCCTGAAAATAGGCTGCCCTTCTAAAATGCTGGAAATGATAAAGTCATTCCATGACGACATGAAGGGAACAGTCCAATATGCTGGAAGCACGTCACAGCCCTTTGATATACGAAGTGGCGTTAAACAAGGCTGTGTTCTGGCTCCGACCCTCTTCGGGATCTTCTTTGCCTTACTCTTGAAACATGCATTCAGAGATGCAACTGAAGGAATATGCCTTCACACTAGGTCAGATGGCCGTCTGTTTAATTTTTCAAGGCTGAGGGCAAAAACAAAAATCAGAAGGGTCACTATAAGAGACTTGTTGTTCGCTGATGATGCTGCAGTCATCACTCAAAGCCAACAGGAGCTTCAGAACTTGATGAATCTCTTCACTAAAGCATGCAAGGACTTTGGCCTCACAATAAGTCTAAAGAAAACGAATGTGCTGAGTCAGGATGCAGGTAAAGGTAAAAAAGGTAAAGGAACCCGTTACACGCCCATTGAGGCATATTGGGAATATGGTGTTAGGCCCATATTATCTTGACCGTCGGCACACGAGGGGTGATGTGGTCGGCATCACGCCGGCCGCCTTAACCTTCCCAGAGTAGCTCTGGTACCCATTCGGGGCTGGGTCAACCCAGGAGCCGTTTGTGGCCTAAAAATTTTCCGCCTCATCTGGGGATCGAACCATAGACCACTGCGCTAGGAAGCCAGTGCACTAACCACTATGCTACCGCGGCTTAGACAGCGCAGACTTCGCACCAGTTATCACTATCGATAACTATGAATTGGCAGTGGTGCACCACTTCACATACCTAGGGTCTACCATCAATGACAAACTCTCACTGGATACAGAAATCGACAGCCGTATTGGCAAAGCTGCAGCTACCTTTGTCCGCCTCACATCGCGTGTTTGGGGAAACGCCAAACTCACAATGAAGACCAAAGCTGCGGTATATAATGCCTGCGTCACCAGCACACTCCTATATGGCAGCGAGACCTGGACGACCTATGCTAAGCAAGAAAGAAGGCTCAATACCTTCCATTTACGGTGTCTACGCCGCATCCTCGGCACCTCGTGGAAAGATAAAGTGACAAATGTCGAGGTGTTGTCACGTGCTGGCCTTCAAAGTATGTATACACTGCTTAGACAGCGCAGACTTCGCTGGATTGGCCATGTTCGCCGCATGGAAGATGGTCGCATCCCAAAAGATATCTTCTACGGACAATTAGCAGATGGCAAGAGAACAGTTGGGCGACCACAGCTGAGGTTCAAAGATGTGTGCAAGAGAGATATGAGGGCACTGGACATAGATCCAGCAACATGGGAGGATGAAGCTGCCGATCGCACTAAGTGGCGATGCTATTTACGGCACCACCTCAGATTGGGCGAAGAGAGGCTCACACAACACGCAGAGGAAGGGAGAAAACGTCGAAAGAAGCACCAGGAAAATAAGCAGCTGAGGGCTGTCACCTCAGGGGCGCATTCCCATAGTCAGTTATGACTGAAGGGGCTATTTTTATTATTATATTTTATTTCCAGGGTTATATATTTTATTTCCAGGATTATATATCTTATTTCCATTGCTGGAACTGTGCTGACAGTGACCTTATTTAAAGCTATGCGCATTTTCCTTAATAATGTTAGACACTGTTGCTCTGTCGCAGAGCTAACAATCCAGTAAGGCTTGATCACTACCCCATCAAGAGCTTAGTCGCATGTTGAAAGATTCTACGGTTTCAAGTTCCGTAATTGGTGTTATCCTGCATGAAAGATCACTGGGAAAATGTGGAGGCGTTGTCTTGGAAACTATTACACGCTGACAATAACACTGCATGATACGTGCTTTCTATTTTGGAAGCTAAAGAGAACAAATACTGCATTTTATAAAGCCCCCCCTCCCCCCCCCCATCTCCTTCCCCTTCCAGTCTGAAAACTTCCGAAGATATTATTACAGGTTTAAATGCTTTATACCAAGGGCTAGAGGGCTTTCATTGCATTATGAAATACACGGAGATCACGAGAAATCAAGTTCAACACAGAAATCAGAATCTTTAAGCCAGTCTTATTGTATGGCTCTGAAACATGGAGAACAACAAAAACAAACAACCAAAAAACTACAGAATTTTATAAATTGGTGCTTGCGAAGAATAGAAGGATTAAAGTGGTATGACAAAGATCACTGATGTGGAACTGATGATAAGATCACTAACGTGGAACTGATGACAAGATCACTAACGTGGAACTGATGACAAGATCACTAATGTGGAACTGATGACAAGATCCCTAATGTGGAACTGATGACAAGATCACTAATGTGGAACTGATGACAAGATCACTAACGTGGAACTGATGACAAGATCACTAATGTGGAACTGATGACAAGATCCCTAATGTGGAACTGATGACAAGATCACTAATGTGAAACTGATGACAAGATCACTAATGTGGAACTGATGATAAGATCACTAATGTGGAACTGATGACAAGATCACTAATGTGAAACTGATGACAAGATCACTAATGTGGAACTGATGATAAGATCCCTAATGTGGAACTGATGACAAGATCACTAACGTGGAACTGATGACTAGATCACTAATGTGGAACTGATGACAAGATCACTAATGTGGAGTTGATGAAAAAGATCACTATTGTGGAACTGATGACAAAGATCAATAATGTGGAGTTGATGAAAAGAGCCAGACAAGCGCCAAAAGATCAACACAAAAAAGAAGACGTATGAGATCGACAGTACACACAATGAGGAAACTTGTTGATAGTATTACAAGACAGCCGTTGCTCTGTAATCTCCAGGATAAAAGAAGCAATAGGAGATCAAAAAAACACATGGAGAAGAGAACTGGAGACATAAACAAAACGATGAGGAAGAATCGAAAGACTTGGAGTTGATGGCACGGGACAGAAAATTGTGGCATAAGTTGAAAAGCTTATGCTTCTTTGAGATGTGAAGGGGCACAATGGTGCTGACGACACCAGGAGTCGGCATAAGGTAGATCAGAATATACCTACAGATCACAGTGGATTATTTTGTACATGTTTAGGTGTCGAAGGGAGAAACAAGAAAGAATTTAAAGCTCGATAAATTTCTGACAAGTTCTCTACACACCGAAATTTATTTCAGCGGTATCCATTGGATTTTAGGTTGTTTTTTTTTCACAGTCTCTATTAAAGCTATAGCTAGCTTACAGAAACTCACTTTAATTATCAGAAAGCTTTCCGATTTATTCATTGAAGGGAAATTAACATTCACTAAAATACAATTTCATCTGTACATTAATTTTGTTGATTTTGAAAAGGCTTTTGACAGTATACATACGGACTGTCTATGGAAAATACTGAGGGCTAATGGAATTCCAAGCTGCATCTTGTGTCAATCATAAAAAGCCTCTATGCCAGAGGTTTTCAGACTGTGTGTCGCGGCTCCCAGGGGCGTCGCGGCCCTCGGCTAAGGGCGTCGCGGTGGCGATCACAATTGGTATCAGATGTAAAATATGCACATTCAGAAGTCATTAATATCTTTTTGGGTACAATTGCTTATATATAATATATAGTAAAGAGAGGAGCCGCGGTGATTTATGCACAGGTCAAGGGAGCCGCGGACCAAAAAAGTTTGAAAACCTCTGCTCTATGCCAACTTTACGTGTAGCGTTGGGCAGAGCAACCTAATCTTTGAGGTGAAGACAGGAGTACGGCAGGGATGCCCCTTATCAACCACTCTATTTTTAATAGTCATAGACTGGGTGATGCGTCAGACAACAGAGGGCAGTCCAAGGGGAATAAGATGGACTACATTTTCTACATTGGAAGATCTGGAATATGCAGATGACATTGCACTACTAGCACATTCACATCAACACATCCAGGAAAAAACGGATAGACTTAATAAGTATAGCCAGCAGGTGGGCCTGAACATCAATCTAAATAAGACAGAGGTCATGACGCTTAATGTGAGCAACCCTGAGCCAATATCAGTAAGGAATCAGCAACTGGAACAGACAGACACCTTCACATACCTAGGATGCATAGTAACACCAGATGGAGGAGCAAGCAAAGACATCAACAACAAAATGGACAAAGCAAGAACAGCCTTTTTTAGTCTAAACAATATCTGGAAGTCCTCTTAGTACAGCACGAACACAAAATTAAGACTATATGAGAGCTGTGTGCTTTCTGTGCTTCTCTATGGTGCGGAATGCTGGAGAGTAACAGAGAAGGAAATGTCGAAATTGTCCTCTTTCCACACAACCTGCCTAAGAAAAATTGTCCGAATCTTTTGGCCGAATACCATCACCAACCAAGAACTGCTTACTCGGAGCAAGCAAGAGGACATGCACACCGTCATAACTGGCAGACGCTGGAATTGGGTTGGCCATGTCCTCAGAAGAGACCCCGATGCCATCACAAGAACAGCTATGCTATGGACCCCGGAAGGAAAACGAAAGAGAGGCCGACCGAAAACAACTTGGCGAAGGACTGTGGAGGCTGAGATGCAAAGAATGAACCAGAGTTGGGGCACAGTACGTAGGATGGCTGCCGACCGAGCAAAGTGGAATCAATTTGTAATTCCCCTACAAGACGCCACCAGGCGTAATGGTCACTGGCTGCTTTGACGGTCGGCGGCTAAGGATATAAGAAGAAGAAGAAGGAAATACAATTTAGTTTGAATTGTTCTTCGTTCTGGTCATGGAGCCGCAGAAAGAAGATTGTGAGGCAGAAAAAAAAGTTGCATATAAGTTGCGCGTATTCTAGATTCAAGATACTTTATAAAGATAAGATCCCCCACAGCTCATGAGTTTTTATTAGCCTCCATTTATGCTAATAATGTATCTCTTTGTGACCATACGGGGCGACCTCTGTCGATCTTTGGTTCTCTCCGGGAGTATCGGTACATTTGTGGTACTGATTTTTATTATGTGCTGTCAATTATCGCACTTTTCTTTCTTTCTTTCTTTATTTGTCTGCTAAGTAGCAGATATGTGATTTTATCAAATCACCCTGCATGTGATAAATATCACAGTTGGGACACTCCTTGCAGATATGTCACCGGTTTGTTACTCGGTCATCCCAGCCTACGAAGAGCTGAGATAAGATAGCCGCCGGCGCGTTTAGATTGAACCGCTGATAAGAGGACATTACCATCTGTGTGACACATGTGCGCAGACAAATGTGATGTAATCGCTTCCGGTCATTGGTTTCAAAGTAATCATGGATTTATCACATTGTAGACAATATGAGTCTACAAATGTGTTTGTGAGCGGGTATGCAAAGCATTAGATGTCCATATATGGTAATACGTGACCTTTGCAGGCACATACCTTATTTCACGTGGGACTATTTTGAAATATCACAGCCTATCCTGCATGGTTTGAAATGATTGGATCTTTCTGATTAGATTCATAATATCACTGGAGGGAATATAGGATGACAATTTCACAGTTTTATTTCTCTGTGATTTGCACGCTCGCCAAGACACCAGACCTTCGCCAGAGTGAAAACTAGATTCATAATTTATATATTGTTATTGGGACTTATAAAGCACAGGAAATCTCTTTCAAATTTTAATAAGGACAAACCCGGACTAGGAAAACTGAAGAAACACGGAGTCAGAAGGGGCAATCTATTGTAAAATTAAAAGAAATCCCTGACACGTGTAAGAGAAGATTCGTCTCTTTTATGCATCTGTGCGACACGTCTGTAGCTAGAATTGGCGCAAGTTGGAGTTACATTTCATATTTTATTACTAACATGCGAACTAACATATATATGTATATATTACGATGTGAATTTTATTGTGTCAAACTCGCTATTGGATGTCAAAGTCATTTGAGGCTGGCAACCGCAGCGTATAAAATGATGATTCATGAACCACCACGGCACTGGCTGGTGATTACTTTATTGATAGTTTCGTAAAGAGAACAAAAAGCATAAAGTAGTTCCAGGTTCCCTATGGAGCAGGGAGGGAAAGGTGAAAAGAAATGATGTCCATTCTAAGCATAAGACTTACATTTTCAAAGTATTGTAAATGTCCCTATAAACATATTCACTTTAAAATTAATGTGAGTTTTCACGCTTTAAACGAACGTAAATGTCTATGGGAAAATATTCATTTTAATTAATAGAAGTTTTAAACTTTTCCCCAAGTGTAAATGTAAATGAAACATAAATTAATTTATATTGTGAACACTTTTCAAACAGTGGAGATGTAAATGTAAAACATATTATATCTGTACGTTTAGCCTTTTCATTTAAATGTAATGTAAAGCAAAAGCTATTCTATTTAAATGTAAAGTTTTATCCCGAGGGATTAAATATAATTCTCATCGAGGGTAAACTCTGAGTTAAGTGGGATGGTGAAATAGAAGAGGCGGGACACATAACTCTGTGCCAGAGAACGCCATACTCAGAAGAGCGTTCTTTTCTATTCTTCTATCACAGTTATTGGTGGTACCAGCAGAACGTACTATTTCTGGAACAAGATGGGATCAGTGGTCTACGCTTTAAGACAAAGGAAGCGATGTGTTGACTTTCCTTCAAGATTCTGGGAGACAAGCTACACCCGACAACCTTGACCAGAGACGAGTGATCAGAGTGAAAGGACAGAACCGTCATTGGCAGCTAAGTTCAAATATATGCTGCCATCTGAATTTCTTACCCTTTTTGCAATCCACAAATACGAGGATGATAGCTTTTCTTTATCCATAACTATTAAAATTATTTTCAAACTGTTAAAACTAAAGTGATTATTAAATTTTGTTATTTGTTATATTCCAAATTTAACTTCGATTTGTGTGACGTACAATGGAAATCTAGTCTACAGCATCTGACAGCCTTTGCTTTCCCGTTAGCGTCCTAAGATTCGCTAACAAAGTCACGCATTTCTCTGCCTGTCTGACTCACCTTTTAATCCACGCCTCCTTTTACTTGACCATAAAAACGAGTTTGTTTACCAACTTTCGCAACCTGTCATTCATAGAAGGGGGCGAACCACGTTTGTTTACCTGAGTTTCTCACGCGAGCTGATCTGTCAATATTACGATAACTGACAGCCCGCACGTAGAAAACACGTGGAAGAGTAACGGCCTTTGAAGATTCTCTATACGGGGAGCTAATCCTTTGATGTTCGTACATACAGGGAAAAGATAACTCTGTGATCTCGAGAAACAGGAAAAATCTCGGACGGAAGCCCGCTACACGGGTTAAGCCTCTGTTGTCGGTTATCAACGGCCGACAGAAGCAACCGTAAACCTTTTATCTGGGAAACGTAGTTTCAGATTTCTCTGCTAGGAAACAGAGTGTGAAAATTCACATCTTCTAGAGATCATAAGAACATGATCGTATATAAACTGCGTCTTTCCCAAATCAGTTGTCAGTGTAGCTCAGAGAGTCTAAACACGTTATCTAGAACCATTGGGAATAGATGTGTTAATAGTTCGTGGTGTTTTCTTTCTGGATTTCTGGTAATATAAATTTGTGCTTAAGCGATTTAATGTGTTAAGTTTACCATTATAATTCACGGTGACTTTCTAGCGTTAAAACTAGCGAATTAAATAACGCGTAGCTATTTTTATTCCGGAGGTTTCAGTTGTAATGTTAATTTTACCACCCGCTATCACACAGAAAGAGAGGGTTTAGTTGACTAATTAATACACTAGGCGCGACGAATAATTGACGGAATAGAATTCATGTTTATTTCATTTTGTGTAATTTAGTAAGTGACTGTTGTTTAAATATCATGCCACTAAACAAACCGACGCCGACCCTCTAATAGCTACTTAGCGACAGGTGGTGTTTGTTAAAGTGCGCGTAAGGATAATTAAATAATAACTGACCAGATAGCAATAGGCTAGAGACAACGTGTGCTTATATGTAGATATTATTAGCAGTAATTTTTTTCATAATGTTCCTCTATCCTTAGGCATGACATGATCAACGGCGACCAGCGGTTTTTTTTATTTGGCTTTATTTTGGTCTATATCTTGGGCCTTGTCTCCATTTTACTGATTGGATGAAAGTTGTCTTATTTTGGCTTACGCGTCTCGAAGTTCAGTTTTGAACAGGACCTGCCACAGAGACTAACGAACATTTTAATAGTAAATTTTAACTGGACTTACAAATACCCAAATATATATTCTTTGCATTTTATCAGCCCACTGGGGTGTGAAAGATATAACAGTTCTCCCGACTTCTGATAGTCGTATCCAAGTGGATTTTTCTTTATCCAGAAGAGTTACGCTATTTCAGAATCGATACTCATCAGAGCCAGCTGATAGGATTTACCATCATCATCAAGTAACAATAATTAACAGTTTTTTTTTTAGCAATCAGGTGTTTTCCTACTGTTTACTGTGAACAACAGATCCCAGAGAGTCTCGGCATTAACTACCGAAGGTGACATTGTTTATCCAGGAAATCAACCACCAAATTAGGCGTTCCCCTTATAAAATGTAATTATTGAAAGGAAGGACTGGGGCCCAATT